>CM066576.1:40404004-40411504 GCA_033816785.1 Picus viridis
TTACAACTCCACTAGCCACCTGACTGTCTGATTCCTGCGGTTTCAAAAGGGATTTTTCCTGTCTCTTTATGTGATTTTGTTTTAATTTCTTGCAGTCTGCAGTGTGGCAGAAGTTGCTCTCTGCTCTTCGTGTCTCATGCTCACGATGAGATGACGTTGCCTTGAATGATCCTGCATAAAATGGAGACTCCAGAGAGGCTTATCCAGCCTAGCTGTGAGGGTTGTGGCAAGAATGCCAATGAGCGCCCCTCTCTTGCTTTCCTGGGTGTGAGGGAATAAGTGGTGCAGCCCCAAAACTCCACCCAGCACTCAAGATGTGTGCTGAGCCACTGCTCCTGTTGGTCACACTGTTACTGATCCAGGCCAGGCTGCTGGTGGCCTCCTTGCCCACCTGGGCACCCCCTGGCTCATCTCCAGCCAGCTGCCCACCAGCACCCCCAGGGCTTTCTCTGCTGGGCACTTTCCAGCCACTCTGCCCCAAGCCTGAAGCCTTCCTGGGGTTGTTGTGCCCCAAGTACAGGACCCAGCCCTTGGCCTTGTTGGATCTCATCCCATTGGCCTCAGCCCATGGATGCAGGCTGTGCAGGTCCCTCTGCAGAGCCTTCCTGCCCTCCAGCAGCTCCACACTGCCTCCCAGCTCAGTGCCATCTGTTTCCTAAGCACCTTCAGTACTTCCCTGTGCAGTTATGTTCCCTCTGACAGTTACGGGATGTTTTTCTGGTACACAGTCAGTGCTCAGGTGCTGTCTGCCCTCTTCCAACATAAATGTTTCTGCCTGGTGGTAAAGTGAACTTTGTGTCTGTCCTACCTAGAGGCAGCTCCTTTCTCTGTTTTGTGTGGTTATCTTTAAAAGGAAGATAGAAGAAGGGGAACTGTCTTGAGGAAAAATGAGTTGCAGGGGTAACTGCATGGTTTCTTTGAGGGCTTTTCAACTAGAATCTAAACCAGCAAAGGTCAGTAGGTTTGTTCTGGAGTGTACCCTGAGCACTCAGGGTTGAACTGAAAACAAACCATTTGGCAGGCCCTTGATAACATAAATCCTGTTTGTGTTCCCAGCTTAAAAACAGGATTTATGAGGAAGACATGTGACAAGTGGGGTTGTATGTAAATGCAGGTAACGCTTGTAGCCTTGAAAGCAAGGATTCTCCAACCTAGAATCATAGAACCCTAGAGTGGCTTAGGTTGGAAGGGACATCAGAGATCATCTACTCCAACACAGGGACACCTCTCAACTAGACTCAGCTGATCAAGGCCTCATCCAAGGGATGATCATACCCAGGGAGGAGGCATCCACAACCTCCCTGGGCAACCTGTTCCAGAGTCTCAGCACCCTCCTACTGAAGAACTTCTCCCTCAGCTCCAGTCTGACCCTGCTCTGCCTCAGCTTCAAACCATTCCCCCTTGGCCTGTCTCTAGACACCCTCAAGAAAAGTCCCTCTGCAGCCTTCCTGCAGGGTCCCTTCAGCTTTTGCAAGGGAGCTCTGAGGTCCCCCAGAGTCTTCTCCAGGCTGAACACCCCCAGCTCCCTCAGCCTGACCTCACAGCAGAGCTGCTCCAGCCCTTGAATCATCTTTGTGGCCTCCTCTGGGCTCTCTCCAGCAGCTCTGTGTCCTCCTTCTGCTGGGGACACCAGAACTGGAGACAGGATTGGAGGTGGTTCACGTCTGAAGAGAGAGCCTGTCTGGTGTGCCACCTCCTCTGCCCAGTAATGTCCCATTTGTCCTCAGACAACACCCCTGTGGCAGAAACTGGCATGGAGAAGTAGTATTAGTAGGGTTTGGTTTTGGTTTGGTTTTGTTAATGTGGTATGGTGGGGGGGGGTGAAATCTGAACATCTCTTTTTTGCTCTGCCTTTAACACTGTTGTGTTGGCTCTGTTTCTGTGTCTTTTGGGATGCTCCTCATCTGCCTGGCTTTCCTGCAGGATCTTCTCCTGCCTGCTCCTTCTCTCTCCCTCTCTGGGACCTGCTGCAGTTGTGTCAGAGGATCTGCTGTATCTCCTCTCTTTGTCAGGCTGGCACTTGGTTCTCTTCCCTACCTCTCTTCAGGGAATAATTCCTGATACAGAGAGCTTGTGCCTCCACCTGAGTCGCAGCTTCTTGCATAAGAGTCTGAGCTCCTTCCCCACCAATGTTTGACTTCCTTAGACAGTCAGCACCACAGGACCTGCCAGCTTGCCACAGACCAACGAGTGGTCTATAAAGCCAAGTTTGAAGGAAGAAAGTAACCACAGCCTGATAGCTAGAAAAGCCCTGAGGGGTTCTTGATGGTGAACATGGGGTTTTGCAAATACTCCTCTAGGTGCTGAGACAACCCAGAAAGGTGAGAAAAGTGAAATGCTGCCAGCTCTCAGAGGTGTGCTGAGAAGTCTTTTGGCAGTTGGGTTTTCTGCAAGGGCAGGCTTTAGGAACCAGGAGGAACCAGAACTTGCATGGGCAAGTGTAGCTGAAAGATCCTGAAAAGACAGCATGGAGGAGAACCACAAAGGAATTTGGTTTATAATGAATGTTCCCTTTAAGTACATCTTGGGTTTGTGCTCCTTGGGGTGGTACTGCTGGAGAGCCTCAGGCAAGTAGCAGCCTTTGGTGCCCCTGTTCCTCAACAGCTCAATCAAGGTGCTGTGTTTGTACAGCTCTGTGGAGAGTACTGAATTGTCCCAGGGAACACCTGCAGGGTGACTGTCCCCACTTTTTGTACTGGGGTCTCCAGCTTTGTTGCCATGTGTGCCACACAAGATAAATAAAACAACTGGGAGGCTCATACCATGACTCAATGGTTGCCTTAAAATTGAATCTGTGTGCTCTGCACAGTCTGCTCATCCCCCTTGTGTCTGCTGGGCACTGGACCACCCTCTCCTTCTCCTGTGTGCTTGGCTCTGTGCTTTATTAGACTTCTAATTGGAAGAAAGCTCCACCTCTCTCTTCTTTCTCATCCTTCTCCAGCATAAAACTGAGGGTGGTTCATTATTTTTTTCCAGTGGGGAGACTCTTTGCCACCTGGATCCTCTGAGTTTGAGAGCCATTTTTGTTGCTGAGGCTGCAGTTTGAGTATCTACTCTTGACTGCATTCATTTCACAGGGAAAGACTTGGTGTCCTGCTCCCATGTATCAACACATCTCTACAGCTGCCTGAAAGGAGGTTGGAGTGAGGTGTGGTTGGTCTCTTCTCCCTTGTAACAAGTGATGGGAGGAGAGGAAATGGCCTCAAGTTGCACCAGGGGAGGTTCAGGTTGGAGCTTAGAAGAGACTTCCTGACTGAAAAGGTTCTCAAAGACTGGCACAGGCTGGAGGTGGTGGAGTCTCCATCCCTGGATGTATTTACAAAAATGTGTAGAGAAGACACTTCAAGACATGGCTTAGAGTGCCTGGTGGTGTTGGGTTGACAATTGACTTGATTATCTCAGAGGCCTTTTCCAACCTTAATGCTTCTGTCAAAAAAGAGGCTGGTGGCAAGACCAGAGAGACATGGAAACTAACCCCTGGACAATGCAGGCTTTGGGAAATGCTGACAGATTCATAGCTTTGACTGAAAGGGAAGCAGCTAAATGTATGGGCAGTGCGTGGTCTTGGTTAGATTCCACCTCGTGCCACTGGCTGGCTTCATTAGACTCTCCACTTACTATTTCTGGCACTTAAAATTTCAAAGAAACATTTGAAAATACCACCCTGGCTTTACTAGGGCAACAGTGGCTGTGGGTACCTGCAAGGAGTGGGTCTTGGAGGTTCTCTATGCCCCCCCCCTTTCTGACATGGAGCAGGAGTCATAGAATCAAGGAATGGTAGGGGGTGGAAGGGACCTCTGGAGATTATCGAGTCCAACCCCTCTGCCAAAGTAGGGTCACTTAAAGAAGGTCACACAGGAACACATCCAGGTGGGTTTGGAAAGTCTCCAGAGAAGAAGACTCCACAGCCTCTCTGGGCAGCCCTCACACCAAAGACATTTCTCCACACGTTGAGGTGGAACCTCCCCCGGTCCAGCCTGTACCTGTTGTTCCTTGTCCCATCACCTTCATCTTGACACCCACCCCTCAAATATTTATGAAGGTCTCAACAAGAGTCCCCAACATGATGCTCTCCAATCCAACCCCTAGGATGCAACCTTGGTTTCAGAGGGATCCCTTCCAGTCCTCCCCTTGCATCTTCTGCCCTCCATTAGGAAAAAGGCATCTAGTGGAAACAGGGCTGTAGGAAGACAGCCCAAGCCCTTGTCTGCATGTGTGGTACCATTTTCTGGCCCTATGGGACAGCTTTTTGGCTGGGGACACCAAGCCCCTGGCTCTTGTCCAAAGGGGAGCTGGGATCTTCAAAAGTTGTCAGCCAGGCAAAGAGTTTGCAACTGGCTGAAGCTTTGCATTCCCAGTACCAGCTGCTCATGATTTGAGTGGAGACACTTAATCACAGAATCACGGAATTGTTTGGGTTGGAAAAGCTCTCCGAGCTCATCCAGTACAACCATCCACCCAACGCCACCATGGCCCCAAGTGCCATGGCCACACATTTCTTGAACACCTCCAGAGATGGTGGCTCCACCACCTCCCTGGGCAGCCTGTTCCAATCCCTGACCACTCCTGCAGCAAAGACATTTTACCTCATCTTCAACCTAACCCTCCCCTGGCACAGTTTCAGGCCATTTCCTATCACCTGATACTAGGCAGAGGAGACCAACCCCCACCTGGCTCCAGCCTCCTCTCAGGGAGCTGTAGAGAGCAAGATGTGTGGGGGGGGGGAAAAGTTATTAAAATGATGGGGTTGGTGCTTCCCATGTGAATGGGAATAGTCAGGCTGTTGTCAATATCCAGTAGTTTCTGTCACTGGTGGCCTAACCCCAGGCCTGGGTCTCGGCTTTGAAAATGCCAAGGTGATCTCACCTCGTCCTGGTGTAATGTGGGTCTGTAGAGCAAATGTGGTGCAGAGGAGGAGGAAGGAGTTGTATGGCCGAGTATAAAAATCATATAGCCTAATATCATTGATTTCCCTTCTCCCCCGTTCCGATGGCCTGACATTAAACGATGACAGGGCTGGGATTATCTTGCCCTCCTTCAGGATTGTGCTTAGCCATGTTGCGCCTAACCCGTTATGGATAAAATAGTTTTGTCGCTGCTGCTGACAGTGTCTGTTCTCCAGGGGAGAGTCTTCTGTCCTTGTGTTTTCACATGTCTGTCATCTTGATAGCCAAATGCCAATTAAAATGCAGCATTATCACATAATGCAATTAGAGGAAAACAAAACAAAACAAAGAAGCCTCGTTCACACATCTCTAAATCTGAATTTGGCTCCTTTTTTGCCCGCTCTGTCTTCACTAATTGCAAAAAAAATTAAACTATTGGGGGGGGGGGGGGGGGGGAGGGAATCTCCCTCCATAAAATGCAGCTACTGGCTATTTTGTTGTCTGACCAGAGGGTTCGAAGGGGTCCTTAATTGTTTGCGTTCCCATGAGCTGCAAGCTCCCGAAATGTCCACGTCCGTGCTGCGCGTCCAAGATCTCCTGCACCCTCACCCAGTCGATGTCAGCGTGTTTGTGGCACCCTTCTAAGGCTTAATGAAATAAAGCAACCCAAGCCTCCGCCGCTGCCGACTGACCGCGGCCGGGAAATGTAATTGAATTAGCAGCGGCGCTAAAATAAACGCAGACAAAATAAATACAGACAAGGAAAGGGGAGGGGGAGGAAAAAACCCTGCTGAAAGCTTCTGTAATGTTTTATATTAATAGGCATGCAGAATTCTTCACTTTTTTTTTTTCCCTTCCTCTGGTTGGGTTTTTTTTTTCCCTCTCATTCCGTTGTCCCTAGATGAATTCAAAGTAATTGGGGTGGTTAATTTTATTTACACAGAGCCGTTCACAGCGCATTAAATAATAGAGATAATTGAACAAGAATTGTCAAGTGTGTACTGATATCAGACATATTACAGAAGGAAATGTGCATAAAACTTCATTTCTATGCAGCCATTGTTTATGGTAATTAAGTACACAGATTTATCCCTTGGTTGCCTTCCAAGCTTATGGCAACTGCTATTGTTGTGCTCCATTAATATGTAATCAGGAAATAGTTTAATTTTCTAATCTGCAGTTGGAGAATTCACTTTCTAACAACTCTTAATTACTGCATTGCCCTAATGATGCTCATGGTTAGGAAAACTGAACCAATAAACTCCGTGGAAGAAGCCAGAGGGGATTATACTTCCAGAGGTGGTGCTTACTTAATAAACTTGTTATGCCTTCACCAGAGGGAGCTCAGTGTCCTTCAAAAGCAACTAATTTTATATTTCAGAGTTGTGAGTACCCACGGCGCGAAGAGTTAACGCGGGGCGTGCGGCGAGGGTGGCTGGAAATTGGATTCACTAGAGAACCCGATAAGCGATCCTATCGCCGGCTGGGTGTTTTTCCTGCTCCCTCGTAATTGTGCAGTTTAATTGCAGGGGAAATAATGCAGGTGGTTTAATCCATTGTTTTAAAGTGTCCTCGTGGGGTTATTTTTGTCGAGTTTGTTTTCTGTCATTAGCCACGTTCAGCTGAAGGCGGTATCGCAGAATCTCGCGCGGGCAGATAAGCTCCCTGTGTTGACAGCTATCTTCTGCTCGCTGCTTTCAGGGGTGCATCTTAAACACTAAAGGTGGTGTGGGTTGGTTTTTTTAACTCCATTCTCCACTGGCCCATCATTCACCTTGATGATGGTGATTTCCGCGCCGCTGCTTTTACCCCGGTTCACGTCTCGCGGCGGCACTGAAGTTATTTGGGGTTTGTGGTGCTGCTCTAAGGTGAAAATCGAACGGTTGGGATCCTGCAGTCAATCTGTGCTGACCCTGCAGGGTCCTCTAAATGAGAAGATCCAAAAAAAGGAGAGTTAAAGTCTGATGAGATTTACCACCCCTGTAGGATCTGTTGCGCCTTGGTGGTTCTCCAGGGTGCTGATAGTCTGAATGAGAAGATCCAAAAAGGGGCAATTAAAGTCTGCTGAGATTTACCACTGCTGTAGCATTTGACACAACTTGGTGGTTCCCCTGGGTACAGATGGTGTAAGTGAGAGGATCCCAAGAAGGGGAGTTAAAGTCTGATGAGATTTACCACCCCTGTAGGATCTGATATGCCTTGGTGGTTCTCCAGGGTGCTGGTAGTCTGAATGAGGAGATCCAAAAAAGGGGAGTTAACATCTGCTGAGATTACCACCCCTGTAGGATCTGATATGCCTTGGTGGTTCTCCTGGGTGCATGTAGTCCTGTGGGGCAGATCTTGACGAGCTCTGCCTTTTTAATGGCGGTTACTGTAGCCTGAGAGTCTTCTGCACATTTTTCTTTGGGGTTTGGGGTGCGGGATTGGGGTTTTTGGCCCAGCTCATACCCAATCCCAACAGGGCAGGTGCTGAAGATGGGGCAGCATCGCCATCTCCCAGCCACCACTTCACCCCTCCATCTCCAGCGTGTAAGCTTCCTCCTCAATAGGACTAATTACACTGTGAAGCAAGGCACAAACATTGGGGACACTGTAAACACATATGTTGTGTCAC